>JAYDYQ010002533.1:44705000-44739154 GCA_034814905.1 Penstemon davidsonii | reverse complement strand
AGGGAGTATTATTTTTAGCATAAAGATTAATTAAGTATACGCTGGCGCATGAGAAGCAAAATAACCATAATAGAACATAAAAGCAAGCAAAATACAAGAAACAAGAAAAGGGAAATGTTAATTATTAAAAAAAAAAAAAAAGGAAATGCCACTATGAGATAAAAATATACACCAAAAACTTCAAAATCCCTCTACTGTATCATACTATTTCATTTTCCAACCCTAAATCCAAACAAGGCTTTCAGAAAAAGTAAAACGTAATATAAATTTTTGAAAAATGAAGAAAAAAAAAAAAAAAAAGGACAGGACAGGACAGAGGGCAAAATTGCAGAAAACGTCATAAACTAATCAGTGATTTTGGGTTTTCGTCTCAACCTATATCACCTCACCAAATTTCGTCCCGTAATTTAATATTTTTTTCGGAATATTGTCCAAAACTAATTACTAATTTTTATTTTTCGTCCCAAACTATATCAACTCGCCGAATTTAATCCCGTAATTTACCATTTTGCATGAATTTAGTCCCAATATTAAATTTTTAATTTAATGAAAAGGATGATTCAATCTTGTAATTAATTTGGGATGAATTTCGCAATATTGTATAATAATTCTAAAATTTGCCACGTCATGACACATAAGCAACCATGTGGCAATTTAATGGACACATGTGCAATTTTCGTCTCATAATTAACGGTGGGATGATATTCCAAAAAAATATTAAATTACGGGACTAAATTCGGTGAGGTGATATAGTTTAGGACGAAAACCCAAAATCACTGATTAATTTGGGACGTTTTCTGCAATTTTGCCGGACAGGAGCGACACCAAATTTACCAAACGAAATAGTGGAAAATCAATTCTAGCACTCACAGTTTCTACAAGCTGCATAAAGTTTAATCAATTACTAAAGTGACCTGTTTTAGGGTAAGTATAACAAGCAATCAACACAACAAAATCAAGCACTCAAAAAGGAATTTATATATGTTACAATCTACATGATTTAAGAAATACTAATAAGTAAAGTAACACCAATCACCCTACAATATGACAATTATAACTATGAATATGCAGTTGCCCAAATCCATTTATTTGATTAATTCATAGCCCGGAGAATTTGACAAAATCCCTCTCCTATTTCTGGAGGACAACCACCGGAAGCCAGTGGCCGTGCTTGAGGAAGAAGGAGGCGGGGATCAATCTGAAAAATTATCAGAAAAATAGGGGTCAATTCACAAAAATCATCAAAGTTTAATTATTTTTATTAATATTAATATTATTAATTTAAAGTTTAACGGCCACGTGACAATTCCATCAACTAAACTGAAGGAAGTATCACATTTGTAACGTTTGTCAGGAATTAGTAAGTTTTTTATGAGTTTTGTATGAAAACTAAAATCAACCTAGTTCTATGATATGAAAAATGAATTTTTGCCATGAAGGGGGTATTGCATGTTAGAAATAACACAAATGGTAATTTACCGTTAACTCTATAAAATAGTTTTAATCTGCATACTCCCTCCGTCCTTATTTGTTTGCTCCCTTGGGATTTGATACAAAGTTTTAGGTACAAGTTGAAAAAGTAAAATATTTAGGTATTTTTATCTTTTTGTCCTTAAAATTAGTGGTGGAGAATTAATGATGTCAAATCATTACTTTTAGTGAGAGGATAATTTTGAAAAAAATAATATCATTTAAGAAAATGTAGTGCTATTTTGGGACGACCCAAATAAGAACAAAAATTTAAGGACGGAGTATTACTTTTAGCATAAAGATTAACTAAGTAATATATACGCTGGCGCATGAGAAGCAAACTAACCAAAATAGAAATAAAAGCAAGCAAAATACAAGAAACAAGAAAAGGGAAATGTTAATTATTAAAAAAAAAAAAAAAAAAGAAGAGAAATGCCACTATGAGATAAAAACATACACCAAAAACTTCAAAATCCCTCTACTGTATCATACTATTTCATTTTCCAGTCCTAAATTCGAACAAGGCTTTCAGAAAAAGTAAAACGTACCCAAATTCATTATTACCCCTATAATTATTGGAGTAATACATTTTAAAATCATTATTGTATAAATATGGAATATAATTTTATGCTTAAAAAGTTTGGTACCAAATGTATAAATGTCTTTTTAAACTACATTTCTTCGCACTATCCACCATGAATACATTATTGTTACACTTTTCCCTTGAACTCTTTTCTGACCATTTTTTCGGCAAAGAGTTCATGATGAAAAGTGCAATACAAAAGTTCAGAATGAACAGTGCAACAAGGGTGCAAGTTCAGGGGGAAAAGTGCAATTCGACTATAAGTTTGTGGGGGGAAAGGTACAATTTTCTGATTGGAAGTATTATTTTTGCTTGTTTAATTAATAAAATTATATATTATTAACAAAATAATTATAATTTTAAAAAGAAAAAAAAAGAGAAAAGAGAAAACCCATCCCCCCAAATCCCAGGCCGCCGACGACCTGGGACTTTGGTGTTGGGGAGGGGGGGGGGGAGGTCAAAAAAAATTATTATAATTATTTTGTTAATGATATATAACTTTATTTTTTTAATAAATATTAATTATATTAATATTATTATATAAAGTTTAGATTTAATTAATATTTTGTCGGATTTATATTAAAATATTATTTGGTTTGTTAATATTATTTATAAAACTATATTAGTTAAATAAATATGTAAATATAATAAGTAAAATCTCTAAATTGGTCCGCACGTGTCTTATTCGAGCCATTTTTTAAATTGGACAACTATGTGGACTAAAATTGTTAGTAAATTTGAAGATGTGGGGTTATTTTGACAACCTGAAATGTTATGGGGTAGAATTATCAGTCAACAAAAGTAATGGTATCAATTTTACAATAACACTTAACTGTCACGTCATCAGTTAAAGTCCATTTTTAACGGTGATATCAAAATTGATTGATTTCTTAAATTATGATACCAAATATGTCGGCCTCGATTTTTATGGTACCACAAGTGAGAATTGGTATATAGTTTGGTACCACAAGTGCAATTCTCTCCATATTTATTCTTCAAATGATAATTATAAATTAGAAAATCCACAAATTTAGATTGTCAAACCTTTTTTTTTTTAATAAATTTTGAAGAATGTAATGCGAAACTTACAAGGGTGAAGTTAAACATGAAAATATAGTGTATGATCAATTTTATACCCATGTCTCACTTTGTAATGTTTAAATAATATATTTGTATTTATTTTATACTAGAAAAGTGCACATACGTAGTACGTGTCTAGTTAATTTCATGAGTAAAGAAATTATTATTTTGAATTTTTTTTGCTTATACCAATTATGAGTTTTTCACCTAACTAAATAGTACTTTTTTTAATCAAACAACACGAAGTTGGCAATTTTTTTTTTTTTTTTAGGTTTAATAAGAGATAATTTCTTAAGAACTTTTCAAAGAAATATTGATTTCACCTGTTTTTACTTTGAGTTTATCACTTCTCTTTTGTTATTTTAACCCGTTCTTTTACCGATTTCATCCATTTTTTTGTGATTTATCACATTTGTTTCAATTCACTTATTCTCTCCGGTTTAACCAAACTTTAGTCAATTTTATCCTATTCGTTAATAAATTCACCCGTTATTTCCGATTTAACCAAATTTTAGTTGATTTTACTTATTATTTTGTTGATTTAACTAATTATTTTGTTTTTGTTCTTTACCGATTTGATTATTTTTTTTGTTATCCCATATTTAATCGATATTATTTATTTTTTGTTTAACGGTTTTACCTTTTTCTATAGCACAAATTAATAACTAATACTCAATTTAATTATTTCGTAAAAAAAATAATGATTTTAAATTATTGTAATCAAATATAAATTGAAGATTGATTTGTTCATAAGATCTTGTAATTTTTTTTTTCTCTAAAATAAGATCATAACAAAATTATTTAGTAGTAGTTTTCATTTAAAATTTACTATTTTAAGAGCACTATTTATTTATTTTAATTTGAAATAATATCGTGTCATTTGAAACTCATTTGTTTACATACTTAAGCCGTTTTCACCTATCAAATTCATTAGCTTAATCTATTTTTTAACGGGTTTAACCCATCTTTTTATATAATTCATTCATTTTGCATCGATTTAATATATTGTTTCTCTATTTACCCCTTCTTTTATCGCGTGGAAGATAGAGAGAGAGGTTTTTTCTATCATTCATTCTTAATACCATTTATAACTTTTGTGTGTTGTATAGACGATTTGGAGACAGCTTCAAGTAATGTGGAATTGATTGGCTTGTTGAGAAATTTATGGGTTTTTTGGCCAAAAATTCACCTAGAATACAAAGTGAAAGGAGCTATATGTTTTGAGGTTCAAGTGTGATTAATTTTTTTCGAGGGTGCAAAGTGTCGAACTGATATATTTTGAGGTTGTAAAGTGGGATAAGCCAATCCAACTCCACGTAATTGAATTTAAAACACTACACAAGATATTGATAGGAACATCTTAGAAATGGAACTGGTGATGTAATGCTGCAGAGATGAGGAAAAATCCCTCATTTGATCACGACGTAGGAAAATAACAGAAAAAGAAAGAAAGAAAGCTGAAATCTAAGAGTCGTATTAATCTAACAGAAAGCTAATAAAGGTATACCCCGACAGAATGCACCGGATTTTGATGGTCAGTAAGTACTACCTAACTTGATTATAGAGAAGGGGAAGGCGCCGGAATTATTCCACGCGCGCCCTATTAAAAATCACTTGGCAGCGACTTTGGCATGACTAGAATCCATGTAAGAAAAAGTTTCCAAATATTGAACTCAATCATGCCAAATTTACATAACAAACTCTGAACATCATCTCATCATCTGTCAGTATTATTGGTTAGTGTTAGTGTTGTTGAACTAGGGATGAAGTCTTATTACAATACATTTCTAGTTCACATATGGATCAAAATTAACCGAGAACACCAGAGAATGTTTCTATTTTTTGACTAAACATGTTTCTTAATTTGATTATTATTAATTGGATTAAAATTTTGTTTTTCAACAAATTTTCTGTTTTTCTAAGGGATGAGAATTCAATCAATATGATGGCCCCAATACCACCTATCACAAAAAAACTATGTAGTCCGATGAATATATAGTTTTTATATATCTCCATTAATATATATATTAACGAACGAATGAATGAATAAAAAGAAAAGAAGACTGCAAAAATTTTAATTATAGGAGTGAGTATGTTAAAATCCATTTACATAATTGATCACAAGATATATTACAGTACGAAGAAAGAGATTAAACTGCAGTGCTACAATACGATACAAGAGATCAAAGAATAATACTGTATATAATTAATTAATTTGACAATTAACCATCAATCGAACGGAACGGAGGCTCAAATCAGAGTTTCAAAGCAGTTCAACCCATCAAACTCGGGAGCAAAACGAGGAGGACGAGGAGCAGATTCCTTTGACTGTTTTGGCTTCTTCATAAATTTCTCTAATTCACTAATCACCTGATGGTGTTGATTATTATTATTACTAATGATCTTCTTTGTGTCAACTAAGGAGGAAGAAGAAGAAGACATGGTGACTGATTTTCCCAACAACTCGTTGTAAACTATGGCATCAAATGAGCTGAATATCGAATAATTCATTTTTTTTATGATTAAAATACTACTTTGTTGAATTAGGAAGAGAAGCAAGCAAGAATATTGAGGTGGGGGTGAAGAATATTACTTAGTAGATGTAGATTGGATGATGATGGAAAAAGGAAAGAGAGTACAGGGGTTTATTTATAGTACTAGTGTTGGTTGGGACTTGGGAATGAACATAAATTGATTAAGAAAAAGGGGTTAGTCAATATATTCACGTCAGTTAGGACTTAGGATGATGCCCGGAAGGAATGAAACACTGAATTGATCTGCATATATCTTATACATACATACTAGGGCAAATTAATTAAGGCCATCCTTTTCTGACCAGTTCTATTCCAGTCCTAATACTCTGGCTGACCAGTTTGGATCAATTACGACTTTGCAGTCAAGTCAAGTCATGACAAGACGACTTCTTCAAATCTCTTATTTCAATTGACTAAAAAAAAAATTAAATCAATTCGGGATTATTGGGTAATTACATTTCTTTATTAAGATTGCTTATAAATCCATTATGTTTAGTTTAGAAAATCTGATGATTATGGATTTCCCTGAATGCAAGGAAATTCATATATAGTTGTAAGGTTAACAAATTAAACTGGCACACAAAATTATAGCCAAGCTTTACAATTTGGTGGATCCCAGATCTAGGCCAAGGTCTTCTATATCAATGCAAATTGGACATCTCACGTCTCTTCATACCTCTGTAATTAATTTAATACTCGATCGATCCTCCAACATGCATGTATAAGTATAAGCTTTTTTAAATAAATTAATCTATATGATCTACTAATTTGAATTACACTTTGGTAGAAACTTCTAAAAAAAATACCAATTCACAAAATTCTAGTCCAAAATGAGAATTTGAGGGTCTATTTGGATGAGTTTTGGCTCAATTTTGCGGTTCTCAATTTAAATAAAATGGTTTGGGTGGTTTCAATGAAACATTTGAGACCTCATTTGGATGGGTTTTGGCTGTTGGGTTTGTGGTTTGAATAAGTTGAAACCGCACTTGGATTGGGTTCGAATGTTGGGGTTTAGGGGAAAAAATAGGTGGTAGGTGTCAAATTAATATTTTAGTGAGATTTGGGGAAATAGTAGGTGGTAGATATCAAATTAATGTTTTTTAGGTTTGAAGAGTTTGAATGTGAGTTTTTGAATAGGTTTTTGATGGTTTTATAAGTTTGGCGGAAACTCATTTGAAAGGGTTTTTGCTCGATCTTGTGAAACCCGCGAAATCGGGTCGAACCCATCCACATACACCCTGAGGTCTTATTTGGAAGGGTTTTAGCTCGGTTTCACGAGTCTCGATTTAAAAAAAATGGTTTGTGTGGTTTCGGTGAAACCTTTTAAACCTCATTTGGTTAGGTTTTTTATGTTAAGTTTTGTGGTTTAGAAAAGGCTGGAAACCCCACTTGGATTGAGTTTGAATGTTTGGGTTATGTAGGTAATATGTGTCAAATCAATGCATTTTTTTATAGAGTTGAGGAGAAAAAATAAGTAGTATGTGTCAAATCAAAGTTTTATAGGTTTTAAGAGTTTGATGAATTTTCGAATAAGTTTATAATAAATTTCATGGGTCTCACGAAAACTTATTTGAAAGGATTTTGATTCGGTCTTGCGAAACCCGCGAAACTGAACCAAAACCCATCCACATAGGCCTGAAGAATTATTTATGCAAAAGATGTTTTAACAAGCAAACACATTTTTTGTGTGAGTATGTCTGCACTTGAATTGAAAACATGTGATTAACTGGTTATTATAAATTTCACACACCACTTAAAATTCAGAAATTCTTGTTTACTTAAAAATACTCTATTAAAAAGTGAAAAATATGTGTCAAAAGCTAGCTTCTAGATCTACTATTGGTGGTAGTAGTAGTAGAACTACGCAAAGATATAGATATAGCAGTCTGACGCATTATATATATCTCACATTTGATGCTTCGGAACTTGGAGCTGGCGGTAGTGTTTTATGAAACTGGACATCTGATGAATCTATGTAACCGTTATGGATTTGGATTCGAGTGATCTCGATCAGTATTCATTTATTTAATAAGCTTTATCTTCGAGTTTGGATCTTGTAGGATTTATGATCCTATTGAAAGAGTTTTGGTTTAGTTTCGCGGACTTCAGTTTTAAAACAAGGATATGGGTGGTTTCGGTAAAATCTGTGAAATTATATTTTGTTAAATTTTGTATGTTGGGTTTCGTGGTTTTGAAAAGTTGAACCCCACTTAAATTAAGTTTGAATGTTGAAGTTTGGTGGAAAAAATAAATGATAGGTATCAAATAAATGTTTTTTTAGAGATTTGAGAAAGAAAAAAAAAATAGACGTCACATCAATGTTTTAAAATGAGATTTTGAGGGATTAGGAGCACATGAAATAACATTTCTCTTGTTGACACATAGCTCTTTAGAATTTAAATTTAGATAATTTATTTACTTAAAGACAAACCCTTTTTTTTAATCCCTAATTTATCTACTTGTATGAGTTACACATAACAATTTCTTTTATGTATTTTTTTTATAAATCGTTTAATTAATCAACTAATCAGTAAATCAAGCAGAATTATTTGACTAAGAACTTTTTCATTTATATTTTTTAGTTAAAACTTAATCAAATTATTTAAGAATTTGAAATCAAAATAAATAAATAAAAATCAAAATTCGAACTCATCTATGTTCTCCATACTCGTAACCCCACTGCCTTCATCAATTCCGGCAACCATCATCATTCATCTCATATCTCAATTTCAAAAGCCGCAACCCTCCATGTTTGCTCAAATATGTACCCCCAACACATTACATCAATTCATTTAATCAAATTAATTAAATATTTGTGATGAGGGGTATTTCGCATACGCCACTTTAGGAAATACTTTCTGCTCGAGCTCGGCCTCAATCCCGACCAGAATGGTATTCTCAGACCATAAGAACCTGGTTTTCCGATCAAGCCCGGTTGATAGCTCTAGATCAAGTATTCCGACCTACTTCCCGATTTACTCGTCTCCTCGAATTACTGTGGGGCCGACCTACAGCTTTATACAGCTGGCCGAGAGGTGTTCTCCTACGGATGGTCTAGCTAGCTCATTACTGTTCCTATAAATACGCGGCGCATTTATGACATCAGGGGGACACGACTTCCAAGATATTCCTTCTGCTCGGACCTATCGTTCGGATTAGGAACTAGCTTGTATTCTCATTGTATTTAGTCTTTCTAGTAGTACGGCATCCCGTAATGCTCGGGTAGACCCGCTTTGTAATTTGTATTCGAACACCGATATCAATATACAGTTTTCACACGCTCGATTCATATATTGTTATACCCTACTTTCCTTATTGAACTCGAACAAAAAACGGTATAATCAATTGGCGCCCACCGAGGGGCCTACTCGGGTGTTACATCGAAATATGCCTACTACTAGGAGGTACACGTACAATCGAGGTGAGCCTTCACAAGCTGTTGGAGCGCAGCGCTCCGTAAATAATGAACCAAGTAACCAATCCCGAGCGGCCCACCAATCTGAGGTGCTGCCGCTCGACCCGCCGAATGATATGCCTATTCATACGACAATGGCTGATTTACGTTCCATTATCGGAACCATGTGTAGAGAATTCTTGAACACGGCGAGAGCAGATCATGAAACTCTGCCAGGTCAGCAGCCCCCGGTCGATCAGCCTACTGCTCGGGGTCCGATTTCCAACAGGCCAAGGGAAGGAAGTGTTCGTCGATCTGCTCTGGGCGAACCATCTGATGTAAGACCCAACCCTCCGCGAGCTAGAACTGTTGTCCGATCAGGGCAACCTTCTAGGAACGTACAAAATTTAGAGGATTCGGTGGTCGGGGAAAGTCAACCCAAAGCTGTGGAGAGATCTAGAAAACCAGCCTACAGGAAGGTGACCGAGGCTGACTTGGAAAAGATTGTTCAAGAAAGAGTCTCAAAGGAGTTGGAGAAGGAGAAGTTAATAAAAGAAACCCCACCCGCAAACGTCAGGGCTCGAGGAGTTGAGGCCAAAGAGCATGGGGCCGTTTTCCTTGAAGCACGAAATAGGGAACTGAGCACGAATATTATGCGATGTTCGCCTTTCTGTCAAGAAATTAGAGAAGCTCGGGGAACAGAGACGGTCGCGACCAGGTTGCCAAGATATAGTGGGACCTCTGACCCCGGGGAGCATATAAACAGTTTCATAAATGTGTTGAATTTATATGGACATTCGGAGGATTTTTGTTGCAAAATCATGGTCACAACGTTCGAGGGAATTGCTTTGGATTGGTTCGGAAAACTACCTCCGAACTCGATCTTCTCTTTCGATGAGTTGTGCGATAAATTGAAACATCATTTTGCTAAGCCAAAGGAAACAAAGGTTACCTGCTAATCATTTGGGAACGGTGAAGCAACTGGAAGGAGAAACACTGAGGCAGTGGCTGGCTAGATTTAGTATTGAACTTCTAAAAGTTGATACCCCACAGATTGAATTTCTGTCATCATTGATGTTCGAGCTGACCCGTAATAGCCAGTTCGGGAATGCTCTCTGCCGAAAGCAACCAAAGTCTTTCGAGCGAATTATGGAAATAGCTGAGAAATACATGATCCAGGAGGAAATGAATAAGTTAAAGAATGCACAGAATCCTAGGCCCCCGATCGTGAAGAAACCTGATCGGGCCCCTATCCCGAAGCCAAGCGACTACGGAGGATCAAACGCGCAGCAAAGAGGCTCGGTTTGGCAGAGACTTAAGGTCTATAAACCTCAGGCTCCGACCCACAGATCTAATGTCTACGGTCGACCTGCGTCTCCAGATAGGGCTCCGAGGACGGAGCATGAAAAAAGCAACTTTACCAGACTGAATACCTCAAGGGACGAGATTCTAACAGTCCTCGAGGAGAGAAATTTGGTCCCTGGAGCTCGGCGTATCACTCAACCTAGGCCAGGGACTATGAATCACGATAAGTATTGCAGATACCACAGAGCTCGGGGGCATAGCACCGAGGATTGTTTTCAATTAAAGCAGGAAATCGAAAAACTGATTGCTCAAGGAAAGTTGAAGGAATACGTCAGAAAGGAGAACCATAACAGCCGTTATCGATCCAGAAGTCCTAGGAGGTCCTCCGAACAACACCGTGAGGATCAACACCAAGCAGAGGACCAGACGAATCGGGTGATCAATATGATATCTGGTGGGCCAGCTGGGGGAGATAGCAGGAATGCGAGGAAAAGGACGGCCAGGTCGATAAAGACTGGTGTCTCGACTAAGAAAGAAGTCATGTCCTTAAGACCAGCGCCCTCGATAAATCAAGTCATTAGTTTTTCCGAGGCTGACAGACCAAGTGATGTGACTTGGGATACTAATGAAGATGACCCTGATTTTTCGATGGTCTTGACCCTGAGAATTGCTAACTTCGAAGTTAGGAGGGTATTAATCGATAATGGCAGTTCGGCAAACATAATCTCTTCTGAGGCGCTCGACAGAATGAATCTACAACACCCGCGACTGGAACGGGTATCCACCCCGCTCATTGGGTTCGGTGGATCGGAAATTGTTCCTCTCGGAACCATTCTCTTGAGTACTACTATGGGTAAAAAACCTAAAGATGTTACGAAGATGGTTAAGTTCTTGGTCGTGAGTACCCCGTTCGCTTATAATGCAATTTTGGGAAGACCGGCTTTAAACGTATTCAAAGCGGTCGTGTCGACTTACCACCAGATGGTCAAGTTTCCCACTTTGGCAGGGGTCGGAGAAATGAGGAACGACCAATGCATGGCGTGGGAATGTTATAACACATCTTTAAACATGAAGAAGCAGTTCGAGCCAGTATTGTCCTCGAAAAGAAAGTTAGAGGAGGAAAAGGTATTCTCGGTATCCGACCTCCCGTTGCCAGATTGTGAAAAGTTGCAAAGTAAAAAAGGAAAAGAGATCGATATGAGCGTACAGCCCCCAAATCATAAACAAGTAACGTTAATCCCTGGCTCTCCCGAGAAGTTCACCAGAATTGGAACCGAGCTAAGTCAAGGGATGGAGACCATGTTGATCGAATTCCTTAGAAACAACGCCGATGTCTTTGCTTGGAGTTCTGACGATATCGTCGGGATCGACCCAAGGGTGATTACTCACTCCCTGAATATCGATCCTAAAGCAAAGCCAGTTAGACAAAAGAAGAGGAATCACGGTCGAGAAAAAGACAAAATCATCAATGCTGAGGTGGATAGATTATTGGCAGCAAAACAGATTCGGGAAATAACATTCACTGAGTGGCTTTGTAACGTAGTGTTGGTGTCGAAGGGAGAGAAGGTCGACAACAAGTGGAGAATGTGTAATGATTTTACCGACCTGAACAAGTTGTGTCCAAGGGACCCCTATCCTTTACCACGGATTGGTATGCTGGTTGACTCGACTGCGGGGTTCATTTTCTTTAGTATGATGGATGCTTTCCAAGGGTTTTATCAAATATTTATGAATGAGAGAGATCAGGATAAAACAGCTTTTATTACCGAACGGGGAGTGTACTGCTTCATTGTAATGCCGTTCGGGCTAAGGAATGCAGGAGCAACTTATCAAAGGCTCGTGAATATGATGTTCAAAGATCTTATCGGTGAGATCATGGAAGTTTATGTTGACGATATGCTAGTGAAGAGCATGGGGGGGGGGGTGGGGGGGGGGGGGGGTGGGGGGGGGGGGGGGTGGGGGGGGGGGGGGGTGGGGGGGGGGGGGGGTGGGGGGGGGGGGGGGTGGGGGGGGGGGGGGGTGGGGGGGGGGGGGGGTGGGGGGGGGGGGGGGTGGGGGGGGGGGGGGGTGGGGGGGGGGGGGGGTGGGGGGGGGGGGGGGTGGGGGGGGGGGGGGGTGGGGGGGGGGGGGGGTGGGGGGGGGGGGGGGTGGGGGGGGGGGGGGGTGGGGGGGGGGGGGGGTGGGGGGGGGGGGGGGTGGGGGGGGGGGGGGGTGGGGGGGGGGGGGGGTGGGGGGGGGGGGGGGTGGGGGGGGGGGGGGGTGGGGGGGGGGGGGGGTGGGGGGGGGGGGGGGTGGGGGGGGGGGGGGGTGGGGGGGGGGGGGGGTGGGGGGGGGGGGGGGTGGGGGGGGGGGGGGGTGGGGGGGGGGGGGGGTGGGGGGGGGGGGGGGTGGGGGGGGGGGGGGGTGGGGGGGAAGCAGAGTTGACCACTCATCTGATTTTTACTCAGCTGATTTCAGATGTTAAATCAGAGTTTTAGAAACTAGTTGGCAGCGGATATTCAAAGTGTTTTTCACCAAGCTGTTCCTCTTTAAGTTTTCTTACTCAAAAGATTTTATCCCCAGTTTTTACAACTCCTTTTAAAATCTTTTGGTTAAATCGTATGTTTGAGTTCTTCAAAAATTATGCAAAGTGAAGCAAACATTAAATCAAACACACAGGATTTTTATAGTGGTTATATGGATGAAAATCCTTTAGTCCACTCTTCCAAGTCACACAGATCTTGGGTTATACTAGAAAACACAAAGTAATCAAGTATACAATGCTTGCGCTGATCAACAAATGAAAAGCCACAAGTGCGCTGTAAGAAATCACACAGAAATCCTACACTCCGAAGCTAGATCACTCACTTAGACGGATCTACACTCCTCACGCTATTTTCAGTACAGAAGATCACTCAGAAATCCTATACTAGGAAGCTATATCACTCACAAAGATGGATATAAACTCCTCTCTTTTACAGCTGAAAGTCACTCAGACAGACAACTAAGTTCTCTGTTCTTCAACGAAAAGCTTTGTCAACAAATGACTTCGGCTTGTGATCAGATGACTCAACTGATGGATCTCGCTCTTAGGATATTATCTTGAATTGTGCAAGCTCTCTTTAGATCTTCAGTTATGTCTTCTATTTATACTCTCAGATTTTGAATTTCTGCCCGTTGAAGGTTGGCAGGAATCTACAGTCCTCGAGTTCTGGTCCTGACACGCGGAACGGCTCCCTGCAACTGTTGCACTGTACACTCTGCTGTACGGATGTCTACTTTATGTCAGTCGCATTTAATGCACTCAGCTCACAGCTGGTTCCCGTTGATAACCTTCCTGACCGTCTTCACTCTGCTGGTGGAAGTACTCTGCTGATGATCACTTCGCTGATCACTCGGCTGATGGCTTCTCGGCTGATTCAAGAACGAACACATCTATCTTGACTCGGCTGATAACACCCATCTGATATCCCACTCGGCTGATTCGGTCACTTAGCTTTTAGACCATGAGATAGGTTTCACTAAGCTGTTCAGTTCTTAGTTGATGACTTCCAGATTACCCTTTTTGTCATCTTCAAAACCTTCTCCAATATTAACCAACAATTTCCCCCTTTTTGATGATGACAAAACCTTCAACTAAGAACTAATCTTAAGTATTCAGATTTAGTCTTCATGCTCTGAGATGGAAATTATTGCTCTGATACAACTTAAAAAAAATTACCACTTGATGGTTCTTTTTCCCTTTCTGATCTTCTGCTTAAAGGGTTCTTAGTTGCATCCATCTTCCCCCTTTTTGTCATCAACACCAAACATTAGTTGCATCTTTTCTTCTCCTTTTATCCTTCCCCCTTTTTAGGGTTTGTGATAACTTCTTTTTCATAAGATTGCAAGCTAGTATGCTGAAGACAGGTAGGTGAGTACTTGGCTGATCGAGGTAATCTTCGTTGCCGTTTATCACTCCAGCTAGAAAATTTCCCCCTAACTTCAAGAATTTATACCACTTGATACCACTTGTGGTCTGATTTCACTTGTAGTCTGATGCTACTTGTAGTCTGATACCACTTGTAAGGGTGTAAATCAGATTAGTCAGCTGATATCACTTGTTGATGTGATAGCACTTGCTGATACCACTTGGTGTAGTACATTCTTGAATATTACTTGGATGTTGAGTTCCAGTCAGCTGATAAGAAGCAGTCTTCTGATAGCTTCATTTTGACTTATTGACAACTTCATCTTTTATTTAGGAGTACCGCTAGTCGTACACGTTCCCCCTAAGTTCAAGAATTCGTGGTCAAGTAGTCTGATGAGAGTTTCTCTTCAAAGACACTCAGCCGTTGAATTTCAGTAAGCTGTTCTGGGTTAGTCTTCTGATAAGTTCCCCCTCAACTTATGAATTCAAAATCAACAAACCAATTTCTTTGTCACATGGTTGACTGATACCACTTGAATAGTTGGTGATACCACTTGTTGCAAACAGTTGATGGATTTTAATGCCACTTGGTCTCTGAAACCACTTGTTAATCTTTGATAATCTTCAACTTTTCAACAACCTCACGTTCCTTGAAATCTCCAAATGTAGAGTCTACCTCTTGAATTATACCAATTTTTGATACCACTGATTTGATAACACTTGTTGGTACATGCTTGCTGGTAAGACCACTTGTTGAGCTTGATGAAATTTGCAAGGCAGTCAACTCATCTTTGTCATCTCACATGAGCTTCACCTACAAAACAGATGACTGTTTTTGGTACCCCTTATTCACTGGGTCCAGCAGGGTTAGTACAAACATGTGATGATCTAGTGACTTATGTTTTATCATGATAATACCACTTGTTGTTTTACAACACTTGTTGGTCATAATAGTCATGATTAAAACATAGCTCATAAGCAAGGTAAGATGCATGAAATATGTGATAAGCATGCATTTCGAAATGAGGATGGCAATCAGCATAGTGAACATGATCAGCATGATAATATGAATAAGTATAGAGCATGTTATAAAATTAATTATCATAATGTGATTCAAATTCTTTGCCAGATAATTCATTTTAGCCTCAATATCTTACCCGAGTTATTTAATAACTCTCCTTAGATTCAACAGACTTGATACCACTTTAAATTTACTCCAGTCAGCAGCCTATTTCAGCTTACTCGGCTGATGGGTTTTAGTAGTCTGATTAGTCTTAGGTAGCTTACTAGGTTTTCTAACCTTTTGAGCATCAGTAGACTTATTCTATTAAGCCTCTGATTTTCCTTTTATTTAGAGAATGATGCAATTACTTCTTTTAAGTTCATTTATATCTTCAAAACAACTTGCATACTCAGCCTTTAGAGTTTCATTCTCATGCTCAAGCTTTTTGGTAGTCAGCTGATTCTTGTGGTTTTTCAACCTGAAGTTTCAGTGAACTGATTTGCTCTTTTCAGCAGAGTCATCTCTTCATTAAGCTTGGCAAATGTACAAACAATATTTGAATTTGAAATTCAGCATTTATTCAATCGATTCAAATAGTACATTACATTAATCAGTAGAAGTTACCCCAATTTTTAGAATCATTAAATTCTATGGCAGTTAAGCATATTGTCTCAGGTACTTCTTCAAATTCTTTATCAGACGACTGATGGTCTGAATAAGATGTGCAGGAGTTTATTAGCTTTGCTGCATCAGCTAACTTTGATTTGCTCTTACTAAGCTTACGCTCCTTTTTAGCACTCTTCTCCTTTGTAGCAAACTTCTCAGATGATGAGGTTGTATGGTCTTTGATCAAGAGTCCATACTCCTCTTCGTCGCTGTCTACAAGTTTTGCTTTGGAGGAACCCCTGTTTTCCTGAAAAAGATCAGATGAAGATGAAGTAGCATTTTTATATTTTAATTTCATTTTCTTCTTGTAGAACTTCTCAAAATCTTTCAGCAGCAGGGCAACGTCGTCAGCAGTGTATCCTTTTTCTGAACTCAGCACAGTCTTTTGTTTTGACTTGTCTGCTGATTTTTTTGACTTGTCTGACGCGATAAGTGCAGCAGTAGGGTCTGAACTGGTTGACACTTCTAATCCCAATCTTGGCATATGATACTCATACGCTTTGAGAGATGAGAACAGTTCGGAAAGAGAAATCTTCTCTAAATCCCTTGATTCTTCCATGGCTGTCACCTTCATGTTGAATTTAGGTGGCAAGGCCTTGAGAACCTTTGTTGTGATCTCCTTGTTCGAAAATTCTTTACCAAACCTTAGAACTTCATTCAGGGCTTTGGTAAATCTGGTATCCATCTGATCAATCGTTTCACCAGACTTCATTTTGAAATTTTCAAACTCCTCAAGAGCCACACTGAGCTTGTGTTCTTTGATAGCGTCGTTTCCTTCGCTTAGCCCGCAGACTTTATCCCACATCTCTTTGGCAGTTTTGAGATGCTTGATCTTTTGGAAATTTTCTTCGTCTACAGCTCTGAACATGATGAACTTCGCCTTTTTATCAAGATTTACCAGCTTGTTTTCGTCAGGTGTCAGCTCATCCAGCTCTTTGTCAACTATCTGATCTGGTTGTCCAGCAACCTTCACAGTCTTCTGGAATCTGAATGGTCCTTTTGTAATACATGTAAACATGTCTTCATTATAAGCAGCAAGAAAGATTTCCATTCTGATTTTCCAGTTTTCAAAGCTCATATGACCAATGTGAGGAACATGGTTTATGGCATCCATTTTTCAAAAAGTTTTGATTTTCAAAATATGCTCTCTTTTTGAAAAATTTGAAAAACACACTTTGGATCAAGCTCGTTGATCAGGCAGCTGATTCAAAATAAACCACCTACTCTGATGCTACTTGATGGTATCAGGTAAGTTACCAGAGCAACCTGAAATACCAGAGCTACCTGCTCTGATACCACTTGTTGGTCCCAAAAGTGGTCAATGAGGTCTAGAGGGGGGGGGGGGGGGAATAGACCTCTGAAAACTTTAAAACTTTTTCTCTAACTTTCCAAATCAGCAGACTAAGCTGATCGAGATTTGTAAAACTACTAAGCTGATCGCGCACAAAGCTTTGAACAGCAGAGTTGACCACTCATCTGATTTTTACTCAGCTGATTTCAGATGTTAAATCAGAGTTTTAGAAACTAGTTGGCAGCGGATATTCAAAGTGTTTTTCACCAAGCTGTTCCTCTTTAAGTTTTCTTACTCAAAAGATTTTATCCCCAGTTTTTACAACTCCTTTTAAAATCTTTTGGTTAAATCGTATGTTTGAGTTCTTCAAAAATTATGCAAAGTGAAGCAAACATTAAATCAAACACACAGGATTTTTATAGTGGTTATATGGATGAAAATCCTTTAGTCCACTCTTCCAAGTCACACAGATCTTGGGTTATACTAGAAAACACAAAGTAATCAAGTATACAATGCTTGCGCTGATCAACAAATGAAAAGCCACAAGTGCGCTGTAAGAAATCACACAGAAATCCTACACTCCGAAGCTAGATCACTCACTTAGACGGATCTACACTCCTCACGCTATTTTCAGTACAGAAGATCACTCAGAAATCCTATACTAGGAAGCTATATCACTCACAAAGATGGATATAAACTCCTCTCTTTTACAGCTGAAAGTCACTCAGACAGACAACTAAGTTCTCTGTTCTTCAACGAAAAGCTTTGTCAACAAATGACTTCGGCTTGTGATCAGATGACTCAACTGATGGATCTCGCTCTTAGGATATTATCTTGAATTGTGCAAGCTCTCTTTAGATCTTCAGTTATGTCTTCTATTTATACTCTCAGATTTTGAATTTCTGCCCGTTGAAGGTTGGCAGGAATCTACAGTCCTCGAGTTCTGGTCCTGACACGCGGAACGGCTCCCTGCAACTGTTGCACTGTACACTCTGCTGTACGGATGTCTACTTTATGTCAGTCGCATTTAATGCACTCAGCTCACAGCTGGTTCCCGTTGATAACCTTCCTGACCGTCTTCACTCTGCTGGTGGAAGTACTCTGCTGATGATCACTTCGCTGATCACTCGGCTGATGGCTTCTCGGCTGATTCAAGAACGAACACATCTATCTTGACTCGGCTGATAACACCCATCTGATATCCCACTCGGCTGATTCGGTCACTTAGCTTTTAGACCATGAGATAGGTTTCACTAAGCTGTTCAGTTCTTAGTTGATGACTTCCAGATTACCCTTTTTGTCATCTTCAAAACCTTCTCCAATATTAACCAACAGAAGCGGTAATTCCGGTCGAAACATTAGTTCCTTCACCAAGGGTCGAATCTTATGACCCTGATCAGAATCAATTGCTGAGAGAGATGGATATCGATCACGCGGATAGTAAACGCGACCGAGCATGCATAAAGATCCAAGCCACCAAGTCCAGCATGGAAAGAGCTTATGACAAGAAGGTCAGAATAAGAACATTCAAAGTCGGGGAATTGGTTCTCAAAAAGGTGGAAGTATCTAAGCATGTCGGAAAGCTTCAGCCAAACTGGGACGGCCCTTATGTCGTGCAGGAGGTCGGAAAAAAGGGATCCTATAAAATTGCTCACCTCAACGGTGAAGTTTTGCCAAGAGCTTGGAATGCAGTCAATCTGAGGAAATATTATGGAAGATAGATGCTCTCATTTTTAATTTTTCTTGTAATTTACTGTTTTCTAAAACTTTACTTTCCTAAAATGTAAGGACAATCAATGAAATCCTTGGTTCAAGTTCAAATTGTATTCCGAGTACCATGACAAAGAAAAACTAATTTTATCGGCCGAGGGTGAAAGCTGTTGCTATGACCCTCCCTCGATAAAACATGTTCAAAAAATCAAAATCGGCCGAGGGTGAAAGCTGTTGCTATGACCCTCCCTCGATAAAACATGTTCAAAAAATCAAAATCGGCCGAGGGTGAAAGCTGTTGCTATGACCCTCCCTCGATAAAAAAATGTTCAAAAATGAAAATCGGCCGAGGGTGAAAGCTTTCGCTATGACCCTCCCTCGATAAAAAGATGTTCAAAAATGAAAATCGGCCGAGGGTGAAAGCTATTGCTATGACCCTCCCTCGATAAAAAGATGTTCAAAAATGAAAATCGGCCGAGGGTGAAAGCTATTGCTATGACCCTCCCTCGATAAAAAGATGTTCAAAAATGAAAATCGGCCGAGGGTGAAAGCTTTTGCTACGACCCTCCCTCGATAAAACATGTTCAAAAAATGAAAATCGGCCGAGGGTGAAAGCTTTTGCTATGACCCTCCTTCGATAAAATCTGTTCGAAAATAAATATCGGCCGAAGGTGAAAGCTTGTGCTATGACCTTTCCTCGATAAAAATCCAGGATGACTATCCAGCTCACTGAATAGCGGCAAATTATGCAAGCAAACAGTACAATTTTGATTAACTCCAACTGATGTTCTAAATGCTTTGATGAAGCAGTTCTGCTCGAAACCCGAACACCCTTCAAGAATCTCTTACCACTTGAAAATTCTTTAAGTTAGGATTGTTATTTCTTAAGTTGGGATCATTATTTCCTAAGTTCAATTATTCTTAAAGAGAACTTCTCAAGTTTCAGAGATTATTCATTTGGACGATTGTCGGATAATCTTTCCGAGGACAGTTCACCGATCAATAAATGTTCCAGGTACAAGTTCAACCTTATCATCCAAATATTTGAGTTTCATCGGATAATTAATTCGTCGTCGAGTTGGTTGTTATGAGCAGAATACTAATGTTAAGATGGTGGAAAAGAAAAGTTGCAACTATTTGATTTGAAACGAAAGGTTCTCATTATTATTTTCGAGCAAGATACAAAAGATCAATTAAAGGCAAATGTTACAACTTTATTGACATTCATCGAACAGACTACAAAGTTGTTGAATGTACAAATGAAGTCCTAATACAACTAGTACCCTATTCTATGGTCTTCGAGTCTTCAAGCATCTTTCAGTGTTGTTGACCAGGAATATCGCCGAGCATCCGATGATTGCATCACAATTTGTGACAAAGTGATCGAGCTGTATATGTTTATCGTCTGATGATATCTGGTTTTGAAATTAGACAATATGGATCGCAGATCACATTTTCTGATCTCCATACAGTCCCCAGCATTCTTGCTACCAGCCGAGCTCGATCACTTCCCCGAGTCGGCGTCCAAGGTTGAAATTTCTCATTGTAAGATCCAAAAGCTCAACCTCGAACGGCCGGTCATCTTCTTACGATCGGGAAACTTGACCCAAAGTTACCATTCTTCAGAGAAGAAAGGAAGAAATTGGTGAAACAAGATAACCTCAAAGAAAGTACTTGAGGTCAAACTTCCTTTTAATTTTCTGACCAGTTTTCCGCCCTCGGGTATACCCCTCGAAACCAGCAATGCTAACCCTGCCCAAAATACCCAAGCAAGGGTCAGTCACTTGTTGGTATTTCAAGGGGAGATCCCGCTTTCAGGGATCAGAGACCCCCAGATAGAGGAGGTGCTCCTTTTTTCCGATTCCACCCATACCAAAGAAGTTTGTCTTGTACAAAAGATCGGACGTACGTTCGAAGCCAAATTTCAAAGGTTTGAACGGGAAGAAGGAAGGTTCCGAGCTTCGTCCTCGGATAAAACATTTTTGACAGTGGAGGGTAAAGATTTTCAACTGAGCAAATGCCATATTTATACTAAAAGGAAGATTTGATCGACGGTCTGTATTCAACGAAACAAACGGCGTAGATTAAGGCGTTTATCACGGATGACCTTTCCACTTCCCGAGATTAAGGTACTGTTTGTACAGATTTTCTCTGAAACTTAGCTGAAAAAAGGGGAATACTATGACTTGGTCAAATATGCAGTGCAAAAACTTTCCCTTCTTACTTTGTGCTCGGAATGTCGATCACTCTTAACTCGAGTATAAATTGTTCATTTACAAAAAAAAAAAAAATTTTTTTGTTCACTCTTAACTCGAGTATAAATTGTTTTAACCCTGAAATTGAAGCTTGAATGTTCACTCTTAACTCGAGTATAAATTGTTTTGACTAAGAATGCAACTTGATTGTTTACTCTTAACTCGAGTATAAATTGTTTATACAGTAAATCACTTCACCAGAACACAAAACACCATCGATTAGCAGGAAGAAAAAAGTTTATTATTCCAACAGGGAAAACAAGTACAAAAGGAAGAAATGTAAAAGTACAACATTCAGTTGAGCAAAAGAAGAAATCTCTAGACGCTTTTCTCGAACAGAAGCTTGCGGACTTCAACATTGCGGGCCTCATACCCGGCCTCATAACCTTTTTGATAGGCCTCTTTCTCCCGCTGCTCGGCGCTTTTCTTCTCCTGCTCGACGAGTGACTTCAGCCTGTCCAACTCCTTGCTCAACTCCTCGTGAACCTGGCTCTCTTTCTGCTTTACAGCTTTCTCCGTCTCGGAGGCCAATTTCAGCTCGATGGCTTTGGCTTCTTCAAGGGACTTTGACAGTGCAACCTTCTTCTCCTCAAGCTCGAGGATAACCTTAGCACGCTGCTCGGCTTCTTGCTCGACTTGCAGCCCGAGGTTGAATAAATGTAGTCCGACCTTAAATGGACAAAAGTAATTATGTTAGTAAAACATATATTATAAAAAAAAAAAAAGGGAGAGAGAGGACACTTACTTGAAAAAGCAGATCTGTGTTCGATCGCGCCATTTCATTCACATTTTTCCCTTCTTGTTCGGCCATGGCCTTATTTGTCACCTCTTCAAAAAAGGCACTTAGCGTCCGAGCAACATTAGGAACAGAGTTTTGGGGTTCCGGGTTACCACCCGACGAAGGAGTTTTCTTCTGGTCGACGGGAGGGTCATTTATTTTGACCTTCTTATTGGGAGGCTCGACCACGGTGTCCTTATTTGCCTCCAGAGCCAAGACACTACCAGCCAATGTTTGGTTCGCCCCCGTCATCTGAATCAGAATTGAGGTTGGAGTCAGATCGTCAACGACTGGATTTTTAATCAAAGCAGACTCAGAGCTTTGCTTGTTCCCCACCGAGCTGTCCTTAGACCTAGAAGGAGAGTCCGAAATTGGTATAACTGCTTTATCCTCGATCCGAACGGGTGACGGATTGGGCAAAGGCTTGATCTCAGATTTGCCAAAATCACCTTTAGGGGCTTCAGTTTGCTCGTTGACCACATTCGAAGGAGAATCGATCTTGCGCTTCCCGCGATCGCTCTTAGAAGTTTTTCCTACTTCCGAGGTTTTTCCTGCGTCCGAGGAGGATTTTGACTCTCTAGTTTTGGACTTAGGACCCTTCTCCTTTTTGACCTTCAACAATAGTTTGGGATCGAGTTTGGAACTCACCATACCCTCCATGATCTATTTTTTAGTATAAAAGAAGAAGTTTCGATTTATGTTATCGATCAAAGGGCTCCGATGAAAAAAGACTTATAATTTCAGTGGTGCAAACCTTATACTGCCTCCTATTTATAAGAAAGTGGAACGCTGCCTTTTTGGGAACCCAACGGTCGCGAACTTCGAGTTTTTTCGTGCCCTATTAAAAGGCTCGATCGTTTTGATTACTCGCCTACTAAGTGATTCACATGCGAGATAATGCTCGATATCGATGATCTTTTACGGACCTTCTAGCTCACAAAGACTTTTGTCTAGTTGGGTAATATATTAAATTAATGATAAGCAGATTCAGAGAAACAGAAAAAACAGATTTTATAGATGATCGAAATAATTACAGTGCATATAATAAAGCCCTACAATCTATTACAAGAAATCTAAGGGCTTAACTGCTCCTCTTTGCCCTCACCCTCGGAGTCACCCTCGACGTCGATGTCTCCAGAAGCTTCCCGATCATCCCCATCATCTGAAGAATCTCGATCTTCCTCTCCGGAACTGTCTTGGTTATTCTCCTCATCGGAACTATCTGAACCCGAGCTCGTATTGGACGTCTCCAAGTCCATCAAGTCAGGATTGGGCATGGGAACTCCGAACTCTCTCACGAAGGGAGCGAACTCATGGTTTTCCCAATCTGTGGAGCTCGAAGATGATACTCGATAGTTCTCTCCGTCCATGTTCTTGAAGATATCCATATGTTCTAGATATCTATTTATCTGGTCGGGGATAACTTTCGCGGAGACCAATTGTCGAACGCCCTTGTAGAAAGTGGTCTGAAGAATCTGGTCCACTCTTTTCCGAGCTATAGCATCCAACGCATGAGACTCTAAAAATTCTCTTATCGAGCTTAGGCGAGACTCTTCTTTGCCCCGCTGGTAAGACAACTCGGAATCAGCCTTAGTTTGCTCGAGCTCCTCTTCAAGTTTCCTGACTTTCTCCTCGAGCAAGCTCTTCTCTTCCACAACTCTCACCAAGTCTTCCTCGACAGCCGGGGTATACTTGGCTTTCATCGACTCCAATTCTGTTTGGACGGAGGTAAATTGTTTGCGCAGTTGGGACTCTTCCTTGAGTAAGTCCCTATAAGCAACATAAACACGATCGGACTCCTCTTCTAACATGGAGGAACGGTTCACCTCAGTGAGAAAGCAGTCCCCGATCTGCAAGAACAGGGTAATTAGTATTTTATTCCGAGACTTAGACAGCTGCAACGAATGTAAAGGGATCTACCGTATGATATGCTTTGGAGAATTGGCCTAGTACGTCAAGGTCGGAGTGACCAAGAAGCTCCTCCTGGTCCTCGGCAAATCTCCCCGCCATGAAAATCTTGATCGCCTTATCATGCTCATTCTCGCCGTTCGGGGTGCGATCACTTCGAATTGATCCCCTCTCGGGATAACCCGATGCTCGGGAACCTCTAAGTTGATCTTCGATGAAGTCCAGCATATCGGGCCTACTTCGACCGGATCTGGAAGAGAGGGGTGTTCGATGTCGACCCCACAATGCGGTCCTCCTTTTTGCCTCGGGGGGTCCCTCCAGATCTTCCCGAGCTCGCCGATGGGAGATCTCCGTTCCTTTGAGCTTCTTCATGGTAAACAGGCTATATCCTATGCCAGAAGAGGAAGGACCAGCTTGGTGAGGGGGTGGTACCATTCGGATCGGCTCAGCATTCTCGGGCTCCTCCTCATTTCCGATCTGATCAGTCCGAGCCGAGCTTCCCCGAGGAGGGACGGCAGTTCTGGGCTCCGGTCTAGTTTGCCTCCTCGGTTGACCTGGCGTTTTCCTCGAGGTAGATGCTACAGTTTTACCGACTATGGAAGCTCGGTATTGCTCCACCATTGTTTCTGAAGAAATAAAGAAATGAAATGTTAAGTAATGAAATCCGCTGAAAAGCTTACTATCAAAGTCACTCGGGAAAGACTATTATCCTTACTCAATGTTCGAGGGTCATCAGCAACTGCTAGTGGAAAGGTAGCTCGGCTGAGTCCTGCTTTTCGAAGTACGGGTTCCAGAATAAGGAAAGCCGACTGGTACAAATCCGAACACATCTCTTTGACAACATCGTCGGGAATGACTTTCTGAAGCGGACCTAACAGTTCTCGTTTTCCGTACACCCACTCTCGCTCGCCCGGCCATTTGTGTGGAACCATCTCCGAGCTTCCCTCGGAAGCCAGTACCTCAGGTCCTTTGATAAAGAAGAATTGTTTCTTCCAGTCGAGAGAATTGCTAGAAGTGATGGTCGATAAGACCGAATGATTCGATCGCTGGGAGAAATACATGAACCCAGCGTTCGAGGCGGAGGAGGTACTGATCTTGAAGAATTGCCAGAAGCGTCGGAAGTTAGCAGCTTGATTCTTGGCCTTCATCAAAACGCTGAAAGCTATCAAATACCCAATCGAGTTGGGAAGAATCTGTGCGGGGGCCAGGCTGAATGCATCTAAAACCTGCACGAGTAAGGGGCAAAAGGAATACGCAACCCATAGTCGAATTGCCTAGCATAGAAAGCTTGACATCCTTCGGGGGGCTTATTCACTCTCTGAGAGGGGGTCGGAATGATTAGCGAGTAACCCTCGGGAAGGAATTTACCTATCGTAGCTTTGAGGTTTGCCTCGTGCTCTTTTGGATCATACGCACTTGAGATGTCGTCGACCCGTTTCTCGGTCTTCTGAGCCCGACCTGTGGCTTTGGACTTTTTCGCGACACCGGCTAGGTCGAGGATTCGCACACTGCACCCGCCCCCAATTTGATACCTCAATATCTCGTGCTTATCAAACGGTACAGTCAAGCTGTTCTCATTGTCGGAGTCAGCTTTTTCTCCATCTCCACCCTCCTCACTGTCGGCCTCGGCATTTTGTTCCGCATCACCGTCGTGCTCGGACCCCTGTCGACCGGATGTTCCCTCTTCAGTGTTTGGCTCCAAGGCATTCTCTATTTGGTTGACGATCCTATTCGTCTCTTCAGAAGAATTTTCAGTATTCTTGTAGTCATTAATAAGTTCGCCAGTGGATCCTAGCTCGGAATCCGATCGTGTAGGGTTATCAGTTTGAATTTCTGGGTTCTCGGAAATAGACATGATGATAAGTGCTTATTGTGATGGTCAATAAAAGAGGGGTACTTTTTATCGATCTGATTGCTCCGATCTGCACTAAGTTTGAAAGACTACTCTTCTTTTCTAAGTCAACGTATATATATAAAGGTTAAAAGGGTAAATTGCAAATTCAACCCCGAGTAACCGCGACGGTTAGGCTCCCATTCAGTAAAATTGAAGATTATCTTTTTGATTAATAGCAATTACGGTCCTCCAAGCTTCTGAAATGAGTATTTTTCGAGTCAACAGAATAAGATCAACTACATTGTCTCTCGAGGATGTGCACTCTTTTTCCCTTCGCTCGGTTTTTTATCCCACTGGGTTTTTCCGAGTAAGGTTTTTAATGAGGCATATCCGACCCGAGACTGTTTGAGACTCGATCTCTGATTTATTTCTCCAGTTCTCAGATATTGTAAACGTCATCGAAGTAGAGTACTCCGATCGAAAACTCCGCCCTCCTATGGTTCGAAGTATCAATGCCTTCCGTTGCTCCAAAGATGTGTGCTCTTTTTCCCTAGCTCGGATTTTGTCCCACTGGGTTTTTCCGCACTAGGTTTTTAACGAGGCATGTCCGAAACATCAAGAAATCAAAGTCTTTCGCCGTGACGCTGTGTTTACTTCTCCGAGCTTCAGCTTCACTTACGCTCGAGAAGTGGGGGAATATTGATGAGGGGTATTTCGCATACGCCACTTTAGGAAATACTTTCTGCTCGAGCTCGGCCTCAATCCCGACCAGAATGGTATTCTCCGACCATAAGAACCTGGTTTTCCGATCAAGCCCGGTTGATAGCTCTAGATCAAGTATTCCGACCTACTTCCCGATTTACTCGTCTCCTCGAATTATTGTGGGGCCGACCTACAGCTTTATACAGCTGGCCGAGAGGTGTTCTCCTACGGATGGTCTAGCTAGCTCATTACTGTTCCTATAAATACGCGGCGCATTTATGACATCAGGGGGACACGACTTCCAAGATATTCCTTCTGCTCGGACCTATCGTTCGGATTAGGAACTAGCTTGTATTCTCATTGTATTTAGTCTTTCTAGTAGTACGGCATCCCGTAATGCTCGGGTAGACCCGCTTTGTAATTTGTATTCGAACACCGATATCAATATACAGTTTTCACACGCTCGATTCATATATTGTTATACCCTACTTTCCTTATTGAACTCGAACAAAAAACGGTATAATCAATTTGAAACATAAAATTAAAAAGAATAAAATCCAAAACCCTGGGAACTCCATACCCAGCCACATCATCAAGTGCCGCCGTCACAATACAGTTCAATCTCGCCCATTTTCGATTAGGTGAGGACTGAATTAACACAATAGATAGTACATATCTGAGAATGAAAGAGGGGTCGTGTTCGATGAAGGATGGTTTAAGGAAGAAGACGGTGGTAATAATCATGAATAGAGATATAATTAATTAAAGAGAATAAAAAAAAGTTAAAGAGAGAATTTTTTAGGGATTTTTGCACGTCACCCCCCAATTTTTTCTAGTTTTCGCACATTCCCCCCCAAAACGCCTTAAATGTGATCGTGCCCCCTGGTTTTATGTATGTTTGTGCACTTACCCCCCCAGACCAAATTCCGGCCAGATTTTCCACCGAAACTAAAGCACGTGCAAAGCACACAAAATTTAAAAGGGCAAAAAGGTAATATTACCCTTGTTTCCCACAAAATCTAAACTTTAGTTAAAAACGTGAATTGAAAGTGAGAAAAGATGGGTTATCTCAATTTCTTCTACATTTATTGTTGCACCGTCGAAAATCAGAATTCTTATTTAGTTGTGTTGTGCTGATGTAGTTCCAGTTCAGGCCGCACTTCGTCAAATAAAAGTGATTCAAGAAGATATTTGTACTCTTTGTAGCAGCGAAGCATAAAACCGCCATTCATGTGTCGTTGAAATGTTCTTTCTCACGACTGAGGTGGGCTCTAATGGGAATTCATTTTGCCATTCATGTGTCGTTGAAACAAATGCTAAATTTGGTTTGTTCTAAATATTTTATTGGTGGATTTGGTATATGATTAATGTAGATGCGTCGGTGGACTCGGATGCTGGCTTTTTTGGAGTCGGATTTATTGCTAGAAATTATTTGGGCGAATGTTTGAAATGGGGCGTTAAGTCTTACAACTATCCGCTTAAACATGGCCGGAATTTGGTCTGGGGGGGTAAGTGTACAAACATACATAAAACCAGGGGGCACAGTCACATTTAAGGCGTTTTGGGGGGGAATGTGCGAAAATTGAAAAAAAATGGGGGGTGACGTGCAAAAATCCCATTTTTTTAACATGTTAATTAAAGGGTTAATATGTAATTTAATATATGTTAATTTTTTTTAAATGTCCAATGCCATGTCATTGTCGGATATTTTGACTAAAAAATGTGGTTCAAATTTGTTGTTGACTTTTTTAATGATTGAGATGAGGTATCTCATGTACACCTCTGTTCGATAAAATCTTATTTTAGAAAGACCGATGTTTTATAGGTTCAAAGAATTTTGGTGTAGATTTATGAATAAATTTGTATATGTGATGACTTTTATGGATCTGACGATAACTCATTTGAATAAGGATTGACCCGATCTCGCGAAATTTGCGAAATCGGGCCAAAACTCATCCACATATAACCATTTTTTATGCTCCAATTTTGATTTGAAATTCAGTCCACTCAAATCTCAACTATGCAATTTAATCATCCAACCCACCTCGAAAATTTAAAATTTATTCATTGCACTGAGTTGCAGAATAAAAATAACCAACCACCATCTATTTAACCATCTGCTTTGAATATTACCATATTTTATGAGAAAATAATGCCATATGATAATGTATCAAACGTAATTCATGTACCCAAGCTGGTTGGGTCAAGTGGTAGTGACTTGCGATCCCCAGAGGCGAGACTCAAGTTCGAATTTGAAGACATCACATTGAGGAGAACCTATACCCTTTGCACTCTTCGGTCCGAGCTGTAAATACACAGTCTAGTAGATCAAAAAAAATCGGTCCGAGCTGTAAATACACAGTCTAGTAGATCAAAAAAAAAACACGTAATTCATATTTGTTGTAGGATCTCTAGCGCTTTACCACTACACCAAAAGCAATTGCTGTTAATGAGGGCGCAACTATTAATCTTTAACCCAAGGTTGATTCCTGTAGGGCACCCCCTACAGTTCACAACGGCAGCGCAGAGCCCCACACTAAGCGGTGGACGGACATGAGGGGCTTCGCAAGAATTCACGTGGATCCTCGGTTCTCCTCCGTGAACCTCGGCAAGTTGGGTTGCCAGACTCCGATGTAGCAATAGCGCCACAGCGAATCCGTAAGGGTGACTGCTGGAACCCCATAAATCCCAACAATATTGTTATAGTTAAAAAATGTGGTATGATAAAATGAAAATACTAGATCATGTCTTGATAGACTAAAGATAAAATCTTGTTAATATTATGTATATAAATGAAATATTATTTATAATTTACTATCGAACTCATCTTTCACGAATCAAGTTAGTTTTGTTTATATTTATTGTACATTACAAGCTCTATAGTCGGATCCGTAATCTCACATAAAAGGTGTGATCACATTTTGGTGGAATTCGAATTAAAATATCCCCCTCCCCGAATTTTTGATCCTTATATGTAATCTATGTGCTATATTAGATTCTTAATATAAATCTTAATATAATTTATAATTTTCTTTTAATGAATCATCTAACTAAAATTAAGATTCTTATCCGAAGGGGTTCATGTTTATTATAATTTAATAAACTTAACCAGTCAAGGGTCACAAAGTGGACTTCAACTCAATAACACATTATTTTTATTTTGCAATTTAAAGGAATATTGTGATCTCGTCAAAAATTAGTTGAAACAAAAAGGAATATCATGATTCCTCTTGTATAGTTACTTTTAAACTTAGCAATGATTTTGCCAGTTGCTACAACGATTGTGAGGCCATCTCCAATGGAGAGGGCCAGCCCCGGGGCTTCGGAGCCCCGAGCCAGCCATGCCCCCCCCCCCCCCCTCCCCCGAGCCCTGCCTGGTCGTCCCCAATGGCAGGGCTCCAAAATGGAATTAATTCCATTTTTAAGACTTGCCCACTCTCACCTATACTTTTAGTTTTAATTTTGTTTTTAATATTAATATTAATAATAGTAATAATTATTAGTACTTGTAATTAAATTATTAATTATATTAAAATATTAAAATTAAGAGAGTAAATAATTAAGTAAATTAAAATTAATACATAATACGAAATACAACAAATAATCTAAATTATTTGTGTATAAGTGTTTAATTTTATTTTTAATTAATTCCGTATTTTTAAAAAAATATAGCCACCACCAATATTGTAGTTAAATGATTAAATTTTTGATTACAATAAAAGATATTAAAATAAAATGGGCTATTTATTTATTGATGATTTGTCCATAAATAAATTTAATTACAATTTTATTAAATTATTAATGATTTTAATTTAAAAAAAATTAATTTTATTATATTAAATAATCAAATTAAAAATTGGTGACTACATATATTTATTAAATGCTAGTAAATATACAATAAATATACTAAATAAATTTTATTAAATAATTAAATTCTACATATTTAATTTAATTTAATAGGGAAAATTAATTTTATTAATTATTTAAGTTTATATATATTTTTTTCTATTTTTATTTATTAAATAAACAATTTTTTTTTTTTAAAAAAAAAAGGCGGAACCAGTCAGGGGATGCCATCTCCATTGGAGATGGCCTGAAGAGGGCATTTTCTGCCATGACGTGTATCAAAAATCGATCGAGGAATCAGAAGAAAATTGATTGGTTAAATGACTCTTGTTTTCTTATAAAGAGAAATATGTATTTGATATCGTTTCGAATGATTAAATCATGAAATGATTTCAGTCTATGACAAATCGACGATGACATTTGAAAAAATTATACAAGAAAAATCTTATTCTATTTAATTGAATTTGAGTTTTAACTAATTTGGTCAAATTTTTATACTCGTTGATTTTTTTCAAAATAATATGTTAAACATTATCATTATTTTTAAGGCAAATTACTCAAACTATTATGAGGGGTTAATGTAATTACATAGACCATCCTCCATATTTAAAAAAAAAATTACTCAAACTACCTCTGAGGTATTTAATTCATTATAACTGTCCCCGCACGACGTTAATTTTGATGAAATATCCGGATCTGGATATTTCTCTCAAATCTTGTATATCTGGTGAATCGGGATCCGATTTCTAATTTGAATAATCCGCTTGAATCGGATCCGATTAAAGAAAACAAAAATCATACTCGGACAGATCCGATCCGAGTTCGACCCATTCATTTAAGTAAATAAGAATGAATTTGGATGTGAGTTTATAAGCCTATACCCTAGACCTTAAGTAAGTAAAATGAGTTTGGGTTTGGGTCTAGGTCTAGACCCAATCAACTGGATCTAGGTCCAGACCCTATTAATTTTAGGGTCAGAGTAGGGTCTAGACGCCTAGACCTTTGACAGGGCTGCATCCGACTTAATTTTGGGCCACTATTATATGAATGGGCCTGGTGCACAGTCTTAGTAAACATATAAATTTAGGTCAATCTCTATAATCATTCCATGATCCACGGACAGGTCTACATAAATAAATTGTGTGAGAGTAATACAATTAGGGCCGTCAATGGGGCATATTTCAATTCGGATCCGATTCGAATCTGGCCCGATTCTGATTAGAGATTCGATATCCTGTCAAATAAACATGTGAGCTATAATTAAATAAAATTGTAAAGTTAATAAACATGTTTTTAGGAAAAAATATTAATGTAATATTTTAAATGAAAATTTATTGGCCGAAAAAAATCCGATATCCTGTCAAATCCAACCAAGATCCATTGGATTAAAAAAATATAGATCCGAGCACAATCCTTGCAAGATCCAAATCCGACAAGATAAGATCCGATATAAATAGAGCCGAATCTGGATGAACCTGATTCGACCAGAATCTGACCCATTTCCAGCCCTAAATACAATATTCTCTTGACCCTAGTTTTTTTTCTTCATGAGATGTTTTAAAATAATTCTCATTTTTCTATTCATGATTTTTTTTTTCAATAACCCTATGCATAAAGTAATAATTTATCACAATTAACTTTCAACAATTTTTAAATATTTACATGTAAGAATATGTTGGGCACTCAAACTGTGTGTGCGGGTGACAGCAATTGTCCAGTACTCAAACTGTGTGTGCGGGTGACAGCAATTGTCCAGTGGCACCCAAATTGAGTGTGCGGGTGGCACCCAAACTGAGTGTGCGGGTGGAGTCACAATCGAATATCGTGGGCGCTTGAATGAATGCACTATAAGGGAATGGTATGCGCATTTCCTAACACCAATTGGTTTTGGGGCAACTGGTAGCGCCTGAGGTCCTACAGAATACTTAAAATTGTACCTAAAAAATCGCTCCCAAAGTAAAAGTAAAATAAAATAAGTAGACTGAGGAGTATTAATTAGTACACCCTCCATTTCATATTATTTGTTGTTTTGGCAAAAAATTTATTATTTCATATTATTTGTCGTTTTAGAAATTCAATGAAATTTTTTTTTTTTTTTCAAATTTACCCTTTCATATTAATTGCTCTAAGTCCTAATTAAGAGATTATAGAGAAAAACAATCATTATTCCAATAAGAGTATTTTTGAACTTTTATCTTTAAATGGTAAATTGTTTTTTCTGTTTCAAATCAATTGTCGCTTTAGGATTCTAATATAACATTAATTATATATCTTCCAAATTTACCCCTATTTACTCTTTGTTTCTCTCTCTTCTACTTTAACCAATTGAAAGACATAAAATATGAAATCATTAATTGAGGGAGAAAAAATTAGAGTCTTAGAGAAAAGGGGTATTTTAAGTTTAACTCTTAACTTTTTCCTAAAATTTAGACTAGTTTTAGCTTCCGTCATACTCCCTCAGTTTCATATTAATTGGCACATTTGTCAAATTTTTTTGTTTCAATTTAATTGACATGTTCGAGTTTTCAAAGCATTTTTTTCCAATTTTACCCATTTCTTTCATTAGAGTTGGGAAACTCAATGGTCACCACTCACTAATAGAAAATTTAGCCATCATTATAAAGGGTATTTGAGACGTTTTACTATAAAAAATTATATAATTATGAGGTTTCCTAATTTGTGTTAAAAGTAAAAATGTGCCAATTAATATGAAACGGATGCAGTAGGTAATATCTATGCTAAAGGCTAAAACGACAATTAAAATGGAATAAATGGAATAATAGATTTCTTAATATTTTTGTCTATATCTAACAAATCCCTAAACAATGGTCCACATCGTCAAGCCATAGATTGATTGGGAGAAGGCAGACCGCATAAGGCAAGAAGAGAAGAATCAGAGTCGAGATCCGGCGACGGAGGAGGTTCGTCGGGTTTTGTCCGTTAAGAAACTCATCAGATCGATGAAGGGCTCTTGCATTCTCGTTGCCTCGTCTCTCGCCGCGGCTTCTACCGTCGCTCTCACCTCCGATTACCGTGAGGTACTCTCCTCCTTCAAATTCGTCCATATTGTAAATTGAATCTCTTTTTTACCCTGCTAATTACCTTTTTTTTAAGCGTACTAGCAAAAATAAATACTATTTGAAATGTATTTTCCTTTCCTCTTATTGATTAAAGGGTACGTTTGTTAATTCTAATGGTTCCTCAAAGGAGAAGGAAAAATATGCTCCAAAGTTCGATGGGATGAGATTCATTGAGACCCTGGTCACGGCCCACAGGTGATCTAGGGGCACTTTTGAATGAGGTGCAAAGGGCGATTAATCAAGTCCGACAACGGGTTTTCCAACAAGCCTTACAAGGAGCTCTAGGAACTCTGAATAGCTGTTTGAACAACGAGTTACATTTACGTACCATTAGTGCCAATATTGGCATGTTGGGAGCGATGAAAGAAATAACTGATTAGTCTTTCTACTATAAAAAAGGGAATTATTTTTTTCTTTTCAAACAATAATTAAGAAAAACTCATGGTAACCATTCGAGCCGACGAAATTAGTAATATTATCCGTGAACGTATTGAACAATATAATAGAGAAGTCAAGGTTGTAAATACTGGTACCGTACTTCAAGTGGGCGATGGTATTGCTCGTATTCATGGTCTTGATGAAGTAATGGCGGGTGAATTAGTCGAATTTGAAGAAGGTACAATAGGCATTGCTCTTAATTTGGAATCAAATAATGTTGGTGTTGTATTAATGGGTGATGGGTTGATGATACAAGAAGGAAGTTCTGTAAAAGCAACATGAAGGATTGCTCAAATACCCGTGAGTGAGGCTTATTTGAGCCGTGTTATAAACGCCCTAGCTAAACCTATTGATGGTAGAGGTGAAATTTCAGCTTCTGAATCTCGAT